>CM077151.1:234365108-234410157 GCA_039583875.1 Platanthera guangdongensis
TTCGGCAATCAATAGATCTGAATTCTGCTTCCACGATCGGACAGATGAATGAGTATGTGAAAACGATCTCGATCCTTGAGAGCTTTTCAAGTCTATTTCCTCTGAAGATCGAAACACTTATCGAAGAAGAACTGAGGCGGCGGCGGCTTTTCGTTCCGTGAAGAGAGAGAGAGGAAATAGCGATTCTTTTTGGAAAGCGGCGGCTGCAAAACTTAGAATAATTTTCTTCTTGAAAGATTTGTTTTTCTGATTAGGGTTTGTCGATTAGACAAGACCTTTATAGGAGTAGTAATAACGGTCATAATCGATTTTAATGACGTACACGTGCCAATCATATCACGGGATTTGAAAATCTGTCAAATCTGGACTTGGAAGAAATTTCAGAGAAAATAAAGTCATATACACGAGTAGGTATAAAACTACTCGAGTAGGTCAAGGACTACTCGAGTAAGAAAAAAATATTACTCGGGTATATAATTCATGACTACTCGAGTAGGTTGAGGGCAACTACTCGATTACATATAATCAACTACTCGAGTACTTAGAAGATCTACTCGAGTATACAAAAACGTTTCTCGGGAAGGAGTGGAACTACTCGAGTACAAGTTGTACTACTCGAGTAGGCAGAATTGAACTACTCGAGTGGTTAGAAGAACTACTCGAGACAAACACTTAGAAATATTCTGCACACAGGAAAAACAGCTACTCGATTAGTTAGGTTTAACTACTCGAGAGAAAAGAAATCTTCTCGAGTATATGAAGGACTTACTCAAGTATTTCTAAACTACTCGACACAAAGAAGAGAGTTACTCGACACACAGTGTCGAGAACTACTCGAGTATATAGAGTACCTACTCGGGTAAATGACTTAGAAAAAAATTCTGAGAGAGAGAAATCTGGAACTACTCGAGTATGAACTACTCGAGGAGAATAAGCTACTCGAGTATGTGACTTGGACTACTCGAGTGATTTACTTAGAGAAACTTGGAAACTGAATTCTGGTCAACTCGAGTAGGAAGAGAGATCTACTCGAGTAGTTAAGTAAGCTACTCGAGTATGTCAGTGAACTACTCGAGTGTTTTACTTAACTTCACGAGAGGAAGGATTTCTTACTCGAGTATGCAGAACGTTTTACTCGAGTATTTCTCAAGCAATCTACTCGAGTAGTTAAGGATCTACTCGAGAGAAATACTTAGAAAAAATTTCTGTCAGCAATTTTTCTTCTACTAGAGGGGAAACATCATCAAGTCTTTTTATAGTCCTATAGCTTGAGTATGAAGTGTATCCCAATAGAGAGGCTACACATGAGTTAACACTTTGGAACACACAATGAGGGATTACAATGTATGGTCTTGTGTTTGGTGACCCATTGTAGACTGACATTGGTCTACACTTCCCATTGGAATCCTGCAAACACATAACTCAAACAAAGCATCAAATACAACCTAATTCATCTTAGTTCCAGGGTGACTTCATCAAATCCGGGTTAATTCTCACAGATATGCTAGCTATACCAAATAATAATGGTTTATAGAGTGAACCTAGTCTATATAATAGTGACCAAGTATATTATGATACCACATCATGTGGCACAACACTCCTATGTACACATACTAAGATATTACTTACTAGTTTCATATACCTTGTCTAGGAGTTAAAAATATATAGTTGTAGGTTAGGAACCCAGTTAAACGGCTCAGTGGATCTTCTGATATGTCAACAGCAGCAATCCTGTACGAACAGTGGACTAGCTGCGCATAAATATAGTGCATTATATCTAGCACTAGGTGACACTAATTAGGTCAAGATGAAAGACTCATATCCATGTTTTTAACTTGATCTAAACAACAGCATAACTTGGGATCTTATTTAACCCAAAGATCCACTGAGCTGTTTAAACTGTGGACTAGATCCATAACGACGTGCCATTGTTATTGACACTATCTCACGTTGAATCCATCCCTACCCAGTATGTGCTCGACGTGGCACGTAATATATAAGAGGGCCGTGAATATCTGATATATGATATATAGTTACAAATCACAGCTACAACAGGTTCTATATATGTATATAGATAATTACTACATATATCTGAGTATCATATATGTAGCTGGGTATGTGTCTTGGGATCTATATATATCATGTAGTCATAATATTTCTACATCCTATAGTTGGATGTAACTTAGGCATTATAGTTAGATAATTATTGTATTGGTATATAGCTTATAAAATTTAATATGGATTGTACTATTATATGCTTAAACGTATAACACAGGTGATATACCTAACCAATCCTAAGTTTAAACATAGCTATGAGGCATAAGTTAACTAACGACCAATATTAAATATACACGAACACACTAGCGAGCATGTATGTCTGTAAGAACTCAGCAGCATGGACCCGTCTACTTATAATGTATAATGTATAGTTATTACTATACCGTTTCGAACTCTAATACATCTTATAGTGTTTTCCTTGTTGGTATATTCGTTTTATAGCAACTAAGGTTCATCTGCTCTATATAGAGTGTTTATCATAATTTGGTAAATCTATAAATATTCAAGTATGTTAAAATCCAACACACCCATAGATAGTTGTTGTATTACATATATTAGATGTTGTTGTTATATAACTTATTTAGTGATTATAACTCTTATACAGTATAACAACAGCATCTAATATACATGGGTATGCTCTAACATCATATATTGTAACCACTCATGCACTCTTTCATTCAATCTCATGCAAACCCAGTGAGTTATAATATCAGGAGGTTTCTTCATCATGGACTTGTCTATCATCACTCTCTGGGTAATGTATCATATAAATTACGTCAACCATTTGACAGTGGTTTATACTATATGATGGGAAGGCTGATTTCATGGTCATAGATGATTGGTTGATCTCCATGAGGAGCAACTGTGTCTCCAGGCCTGGGAGAGAAGGTAGGTTGCAGAGGAGAAGTTGGAGCAGATGGAGCAGATGGGTCTATAGCTAGAGGGTTTAAATGATGGGGAATGATGTTGGGGTCAATAGCAAGGTCTGGCAGAATCTGATTGTGCATCCAGACAGCAGTATCATAAGTATGAAATTTGACACTCTGCATCTAGGCTAGCACATCATCATGAATTGTCTTCACATGATCTTCCCATACATCTGAATTCTGAGAAGCTGATTTTTCTACTTGTTCTTTGAGTTCTTTGATCAATCCCTCCCCCTTTCTGATTTCAACAGATAACTTCTCTATAGAATCTTCTTTGAAAAGACAACTTCTTCACAGATTTTCACTTTGTTGGTTTCATTCCTCTTGTCTAGCTCTATCTAATTAGAGGCAAGGGTGACACCTTGTTCCATAACTTCTCCAACACTAGTGATAGTGTGGTCAAGGGCTTTGCCACCAAGTTGAAATAAATACTTGAGCTTGTCAGTATTATGCTGAATTTCAGCAAAGCCTCTGCTCATCTCAGTATCGAAAGCAGTTACCTTATCAGTTATAATCTTTAGAGAGGTATCAAAATAATTTCTTTGTTCTTGCAGCAGGAAAGAGATTTGGGATAGCAAATCTGGAGAGGGAGAGGCAGCAGTAGCAGATGAAGGAGCAGCAAAAGGAAGGGGAGGAGTTACCCATGGAGCTATTTCTTCAATGGTCACAGAGCTGTGAGCTCTGGTGGTAGGAATGATAGCACCCCCTTCTTTTGTAACCCGAGGGAGAGAGAAATCTAGGTTTCTGAGAGGATCTTCTGCTAGCTCTGGAGAGGGCTCATTCGAAATAAGAATGGTGTCTTGCTGGTCTTTGAGGGCATCTGGAGATTTGGCTGGAGTCCTGGATGGAGAATGTACAGGAGACTGTGCTGGAGTTGATTCCTTGTGACATTCAGAGGATGGAGCTGGAGGAGATAGGGGAGGAATAGGCATCACTTCTTTAGAGAGCTCTGCAATCATATTATAGCATCCCTTTTTATGGCCATCATCTTCAGAGAGCTCTGCAATCAGCTGTTGAGAGAAGAGATTCTTGAGGTATCTCATATGAGGGAGTGGCTGGACTTTATGGAGTATGAGGTAGGGAAGTAATTGTTGGCTGAGGAGAGGGCTTCCTGACTGAGGTAGAAGGAGCAGGCTCCCCCTCACTTGGCGCACCAGAGGAGCTGGCCACATGATGAGGAGAGGGAGATACAGTCCTGTCTTCTAATGTTGGATCTGCTAGAACTTCTGAAAGCTTTACAGCTTGGGCAGGATTCTTCATCTTGAGCTCCCATCTCTTAATGGAAGAAATGGAGACCTTCTTCATGTGGTGAAGAGGGGTCCCTTTAGAGAAGTCGAATACCTGAGGATTTGTTTCATGTAGGAGCAGAGAGATTATTATGGCGTAGTTGGGGGATTTTAAATTGTCCTTGATTTTATCCAGAATCAGCATACCAAATTGGAATTTCTTGCGGCAGACAATGGCTTGCATTATGTCGAAGAAATACGATGGAATGTCTCTTATGGAGTTGGTCTTGCACAGTAAAATATTCCCAATAACATCAACCAGAAATTTTCCTTCTACGTTCATGTCTAACCTTTTGATGTACTGAGCATCAGCTGAAATGCCACAAAATAGGGTTGTTCTGTCAGAGTCTTCAGCATCTAAGTGATTTTCTTCATCTACTATCGGCAATCGGAGAAGTTGAGAGACAGAGGTCTTGTTGAGTTTAATTTTAAACCTTGCACCTTGGATTTCATGACTTTGTCATTCCTTTTGACCTTCAGATTTGAGAAGAATTCGGCTACTTCCGGGAAGAGAATCCGACAGGGTTCTTGTAGGATGAAGGATAACTCTGCAGTGTCTAGAAGAATCAGCAGGTTGTGAAAGTCGTCTGAAAGCTCGGCAATCCCGGAGGTAACAAGTTCCGATCCTACGCCAATCTTGGAGACGGCGGCCATGATCCAGAAAATGGGAAAAACTTTGTCGGGGGAAGAGGAACAGTCACGGCTCTGTAATTTCTCGAATGAATATGAAGCGGTGGACGGGTACTCAAGTGCTTGGAAATGATTTCGTGTAGAAGTAATTTGGAATTTCGAATTTATAAAACCCTAGGTTTATGTCTAAACATATAGAAGAAAATAATTTAAAGGAAAGGTGGAACGGGAAAATTTGAAAGCCAAGAGGCATGTACACGAGAGGTAAAAGAACTACTCGAGTACATAGGGGGTTACTCGAGTAGGTCTATAGGAGTTACTTGAGTAGGTCGATAGAAGGTACTCGAGTAGGTCTAAATAAGGTACTCGAGTAGGTCTAAATAAGGTAATCGAGTAGGTCTAGAGAATCTGCAATGACTCGAGTAGAAGAATTGACTCACTCGAGTAGATGAAGTGGACTTCATGAGTACTTAATTGCCTTACTCGAGTAAGTTAAAGGACTACTCGAGTAGGTCTGTTGAGTACTCAAGTAGGTACTTTGAGTACTCGAGTAGGTCAGGTTTTACATGAGTCAGAGAAGGAAGAAAACTTTGAAAAGCCAGATTTTGACTAACCTTTTTAATTCTTTTGCTTCCTTGATATCCAAACTTCTTTAATCTTCCTTGTTGAGCATCCCAAGTTCCGTTTTGAAGAACGAGAACTTGGTCTCGTCCAGCAGCTTCGTGAAGATATCTGCAACTTGCCTGTCTGTGGAGACATATTGGAGATCTATGTCCCCATACTCTACATGATCCCGGATGAAATGATACCTTAGCTCGATATACTTTGTCCGGATTTGCGAGACTGGATTGTTGGCTATTGCAATTGCGCTGGAAGAGTCGCAAAACAGAGGGATATTCTTGAACTTCATGTTGTAGTCCTCAAATTGATTCCTTATCCAAAGTAACTGTGCGCAACAACTACCTGCAGAGATGTACTCTGACTCGGCCGTTGAGATTACGACACAGTTCTGCTTCTTACTACTCCAGGCGATTAGCCTTCTTCCAAAGAATTGGAAAGACCCTGAAGTGCTTTTCCGGTCGTCTGTGCTACCAGTAAAATCTGCATCTAAAAACCCAATTAGTTCGCTGTCATTACTTCTTGGGTACCATAAGGCAAGATTTGGTGTACCTTTAAGGTATCTCAAAATCCGCTTTGCAGCAGCGTAGTGAGATTCCTTAGAGTTCATCTAAAATCTAGCACAGACACATGTTGAAAATATTATGTCAGGTCTACTGGTAGTAAGGTAGAGCAGAGATCCAATTATGCTTCTGTACTTGGTTTCATCAAAAGGTTTCCCTTTTTCATCCTTGTCCAGAGACAAGTTTAGCCCATTGGAGTCCTCATAGAGGTTGTGTTCTCCATTCCGAATTTCTTAATTAGATCTTTGGTGAACTTGGTCTACGAGATGAAAATTCCATCTTCAGATCGTTTCACCTGAAGCCCTAAGAAATACTTCAGCTCGCCCATAATGCTCATTTCAAACTTCCCTTGCATAAGTTTTGAGAACTTTTTTACAGAGGTTGTCATCTGTAGAGCCAAAAATAATGTCGTCGACATAGATTTGTACTAGCAAAATCCTGCCTTTTATTTCCCTAAGAAATAATGTCTTGTCTATCTTTCCCCTTGTGAACTTGTTCTCAAGTAGAAAGCTAGACAACGTCTCATAACAAGCTCTAGGAGCTTGTTTCAGACCATATAGGGCCTTGTGCAGTAATAGACATAATCATTAAAGTTAGGATCAACGAAACCTGAGGTTGTTCCACATACACTTCCTCCTTTATGTTACCATTTAGGAAGGCAGACTTCACGTCCATCTGATAGACAGTAAAGCCTTTGAGTGCAGCATATGCTAGGAACAACCTTATTGCCTCCAGCCTTGCCACTGGAGCATATGTCTCGTCGAAGTCGATTCCTTCTTCTTGATGATAGCCTTTAGCGATGAGTCTGGCCTTGTTCTTTATGATCGTCCCGTCTTCGTCCATCTTGTTCCTATAGACCCATTTTGTTCCAATGATATTCTTTCCTTTGGGTCTTGGAACAAGCTTCCATACATTGCAGCGCTTGAACTGATTTAGCTCTTCTTCCATTGCCATTATCCACGATGCATCTGAGTTTGCTTCCTCAAACTTCTTTGGTTCAACCTGCGAGAGAAAACTTAAATAAAGATTCTCGTTAGTTGTAGCTCTTCGAGTTCTGATACCATACCGGGGATCTCCTATGATCTGGTCCATGGGGTGATCCTTTAGATGTCTGAGCTCTAACGTTCTTGCATCTGGATTATCTTCAATCACTGGAGTGATTTCTTCATCTTGGATGACTTCTTCATTTTGATCATCATCCTCTCCAATAGGAGTTGGAGTGTGATCTTAATGAGCTTTTCACCATTGTCTTCGGACGGTTCATCCAAGCTAGTTTCGATCAGCTTTTCACATGTATCATCAATGAGCACACTAGACGGATTGCTTTGCAGCAAGCTCGTCTCATCAAATACAACATGTATCGATTCTTCTACCACCAGGGTTTTTCTATTAAATATTCTATATGCCTTACTATGGCTACTATAACCTACGAAAATTCCTTCAAACTCTTTTCGCTGAACTTGGTGGTATGATACTTACCATTGTTGAGTACGAAGCATTTATAGCCAAAAAATCTAAAGTATGAGATGGTTGGCTTCCTGCCTTTTAGAATTTCGTAAGGTGTCTTATCGTGGTTATTGTTTATGAGTGCTCGATTTTGCACGTGGCATGCAGTGTTGACGGCTTCAGCCCAGAAGTACTACGGAAGTAAAGCATCACTCAACATAGTCCCGCAGGCCTCTATGAGTGTTCTGTTCCTTCTCTCAGCCACTCCACTTTGTTGTGGAGTACGAGGAGAGGAAAACTCATGAAAGATACCTAAACTTTCACAGAATTCTGTCATGGCCCTAGATTTGAACTCTGTTCCGTTGTCACTTCTGATTTTGACTACGGAGTAGTTGTATTCATTCTAGACTTGCATGACGAAATTAGTAAAGGTGTCGAAGGTATCTGACTTGTGTTTCAGAAAGAACACCGACGAAAAGCGCGAGTAATCATCAACTATTACCAATGTATAATCCTTACCTCCCAAACTTCTAATTTGCAGTGGACCAAACAAGTCCATGTGCAATAGATGGATACATCTGTTAGAGTCTTTGCCAATAATGCTTTTAAAGGTAGCCCTTGTTTGCTTGCCTTTTACGCATGTATGACAAGGTCTATCTTTGACGCACTTGACATTTGGGGCATCACGTACTAAGTTCATTGAAAATAATTTATTAATAGTTTTGAAATTAATATGTGCTAGTCTCTTGTGCCATTGGTCACCAAGAGACGCACTATCTTTTGCTAAAAGGCACACTAGTGTAGAGGAATCTATACAGATGAAATTCAAACAGAAAATATTCCTACTTCGAGAGCCGGATAGAATCATTTCCTTATTGTCAACGGATTTTATCAAGCACTTATCATCATGGAATTCAAATATGTATCCTTTATTGTAGAGTTGGCTTATACTAATGAGATTGTGTTCCAATCCTTCGACATAAGCCACATCCTAGAAGGATACATTGTCGTTAGTAATCATATCATAGCCTCTAGTGATTCCACGGTCTGAACCTCCAAAGATGACCTTTGGTCCATTCACGTCTGGAGTAAAGTTCTGAATGAGGCTTCTAGTCCCGGTCATATGCCGAGAGCATCCGCTGTCCAAGTACCAGATAGGCGTTATGTTGGCCTTTGGACATACCTGCAATCATAATCAGTTTGCCTTAGGAACCAAAACACGTTTGGGTCCTTGGTCTCGGATTAGAGTGCTCCCCGACGAGTGTTAGCATTATGAGCGGCCTTCTCATATTGCTGACATGAGGAGTTGCAACGTTTCTGGAATTGAACCAGCAATCAATGGCGAAGTGACCAACCTTGCCACAGCACCAACAGTCAAATCTGTTGTACCTTTACCTCATGGTCTCCAGCTTGACCTCTTGTAATTGTTGTCTAGTAGAGGCAGCATTCTTGGAGGAAGATGCCTTATGATGATGGCAATCACAGGGCGTCTTCTCCTTTATAGGCTCTTCTACAACAGACTTCGTCTTTGGTGCCTTCTTGAAGTTATGCCCATGATTGAAAGGGCCATAGCTCTGAAGAATAACTTCTTCATAAGGTGCCTTAAAGACACGTTCACCAAAGTTTCGGGGTCGAGCCCATCCTTGATAGCGGGACTTTGGCTCTACATAGGTAGGCCTAGCAAAGTGCCCGTAGGATGAGTCAAAATCAAACTCATTTGATGGAAAGATGACTTTTGAATGTAGTTTTATCTTGAGGGGCTTTCCCCTTATCTTTGGCTAAGGCCTCTTTGGCGGCCTTATTCTTCCGTTGATTCTTGTTTCGCCTAGAGGATTTACTAGGAGCTCTTCATGGCCTAGTCCAGCTCCCTTGGCCTTTGCTGAGAATTCAGCAATGAATTGAAGAACTGTTTTGGGCTTCGAGAAACTTTCAACAAGTTTCTTTTCAACCACAGGTTGGGATTCCAACTCTTTGATGATCTTCTCCTTAAGGTCAAGGTGCCCAAGAGCCTTGTTATATTCTTCAATAACATTATTGAAATTTTCTTCGAGGGAGTCAGTCTTTGTGACTTTCTCTCTCAAGATGCTCTCTTCGGCTTTTAGAGATTTGATCTCTTTAGCCTGAGTCTTCACGACTCGACGACATTTGTCGTAAGCCATGATTAACTCCTTGTACTGGGCCATTAGTTCTGACTCATCATCAAAGGAGCTATCCTCACAATCATTCTCAGAGACTTCAGAATCTGAAAGAGGGGTATGCGAGTTTACCTTTCTAGTGAACTGGGGCTCCTGAACATCATCTGTTTGAGCCATTAGCCCAAAATAAGCTTCTTCTTCTTCACTTGACTCAGATTAGTCGGAGTCACTAAGTGTCTTGCTCTTTTTGGCTATGAGGCTCTTCTCTTTCCTCTTTTTGTTGTGTGAGGATTTCTTTTCTTCTCTTCTACCACCCTCCTTCTTATGAGGGCAGTCGGCGATGACGTGACCTGGCTTATTACAACAATAGCAAACTATGTCAGTCGAAACATATTTGTTCTGTTTAGAGGAATACATGTCATGGCTACTTGAGCCTTTTCTTTGTCGATCACCATCGTGTCGTGATCTTCTATAGGAGGCATCCTTTCCTTTCCATTGCTTTTTCTTATTCAAGAATTTCTTGATGTGACGTGAGAGCAGTGAGAACTCTCCTTCTGATAGCTCAGAGCCTGAGGTACTAGGTCAGAAGTTTCTTCTTCTTCACTAATCTCTGGAGCTGGAGTAGGGGAGGCAGCCTTTGTCTTTCTGGAGGTGTCTGCTTTTAGAGCAACAAACTTTTCTTTGAGAGTGGACCTGCTCTTCTCTTCTTCAGCTTTCCTCGTGTTGAGTTGAAGCTCATATGACATTAGCTTCCCGAAGAGATTTTGTGGGTCTGTCTCAGCCAGCTTCCCAAACTCCCTGATGGCACAGACCTTGTTGTCCCATTATTTGGTCAGGGATCTCAGGAATTTGTCATTCAGTTCTCCATTAGTGAATACTCTGCGATAGACTCTTAGGCCATTCACTATCTTGAAAAAGTTCTCAAATGTATCAGCAATGGTCTCTTTGCTTCCCTGTCGGAAGGCTTCATACTTCTGATTGAGGAGGGATCTCCGATCATCCCTCACTTCTTCTGTTCCCTCCATTAAGGTAACCAAGGACTGCCATATATTCTTTGCAGATTGTCAGTGGATTAAGTTTTGCAGCGTTGAGTCATCAACTGCACTTGCTATAATATTTTTAGCTTTTTTGTCTAGTGAGACAAGTGCAATCACATCCTTGTCTAAATCCATCAGCTTCATTGGAACCTTCTTGGTAGGATCTATAGTGGAGATAGTCATAGGGACATAAGGACCTTCTTCAACTATCATGAAGATCCTTGGATCCACAGCTTCCATAAAAAATTTGATCCTTTCTTTCCACATGGGAAAGTTGTTCTTGTTGTACAGGGGAAGCTTGGCGAAATCCTTTGCCTTGTCCATTATAGATAGATCTCAAATAACAACTATATGCAGGAACTGATCAAGGTGTTAACCTTTTAATGATCAACCTCGCTCTGATACCAATTGAAAGATAATAGTTGTTAACCTAAATCACCTAGAGTGGGGTGAATAGGTGAGTTGTGCGTCTTTTGCGGAAAAAACAATCTCAGAACACAGCACAGATCTATCTACTAAAATACCACAAACGAGACAATGTTTATAGTGGTTCCCCGATCTTGGGTACATCCACTTTCCCTCACCGATCTAGCAATAAACTAGACTCGGCTACTCCACTATCTCGGATTGAAAACCAATCCTACCCTCGGAACAAAGTTCCTACAATCTCAATCCAATCCACTGGATCTACAACTCGGAGGAAACACCTTCCTATAAACTCGTAGTGGAAAACTCCTACACTCGGAGAAAAATTCTCCTACAGAAAAGAAATTCAAGTATTTAAAAATACAAACAGTAATATTGTCTGGTTCAGATCTGAAAATGAAACAGGAACTGGAATCGTCTTCTTGGCGTGCAGCTTTATCAAAAAAGTTGAAGAAGGATTCTCGGCAATCAGTAGATCTGAACTTCTTGCTTCCACGATCGGACAGATGATGAGTATGTGAAAAACGATCTCGATCTAGAGAGCTTTTTCAGTCTATTTCCTCTAAAGATCGAAACCCTTACCGGAGAAGAACAGAGGAGGCGTCGGCTTTCGTTCCGTGAAGAGAGAGAGAGGAAACAACGATTCATTTTGGAAAGCGGCGACTGCAAAACTTAGAATAATTTTCTTCTTGAAAGATTTGTTTTTCTGATTAGGGTTTGTCGTTTAGACAAGACCTTTTATAGGAGTACTAATAACAGTCATAATAGGTTTTAATGACATACACATGGACCAATCATATCACGGGATATGAAAATCAGTCAAATCTAGACTTAGAAGAAATTTCAGAGAAAATGAAGTCATATACACGAGTAGGTATAAAACTACTCGAGTAGGTGAAGGACTACTCGAGTAAGCAAAAAAATATTTCTCGGGTATATAATTCATGACTACTCTAGTAGGTTGAGGGCAACTACTCGACTACATATAATCAACTACTCGAGTACTTAGAAGATCTACTCGAGTATACAGAAACATTTCTCGGGAAGGAGTGGAACTACTCGAGTACAAGTTGTACTACTCGATTAGGCAGAATTGAACTACTCGAGTGGTTAGAAGAACTACTCGAGACAAACACTTAGAAATATTCTGCACACGGGAAAAATAGCTACTCGAGTAGTTAGGTTTAACTACTCGAGAAAAAAGAAATCTTCTCGAGTATATGAAGGACTTACTCGAGTATTTCTAAAATACTCGACACAGAGAAGAGAGTTACTCGACACACAGTGTCGAGAACTACTCGAGTATATAGAGTACCTACTTCAGTAAATGACTTAAAAAAATTCTGAGAGAGAGAAATCTAGAACTACTCGAGTAAGAACCACTCGAGAGAAAATAAGCTACTCGAGTATGTGACTTGGACTACTCGAGTGATTTACTTAGAGAAACTTGGAAACTGAATTCTGGGCAACTCGAGTAGGAAGAGAGATCTACTCGAGTAGTTAAGTAAGCTACTCGAGTATGTCAGTGAACTACTCGAGTGTTTTACTTAACTTCACGAGAGGAAGGATTTTCTTACTCGAGTATGCAGAACTTTTTACTCGAGTATTTCTCAAGCAATCTACTCGAGTAGTTATGGACCAACTCGAGAGAAATACTTAGAAAAAATTTCTGTCAGCAATTTTTCTTCTACTAGAGGGGAAACAGCATCAAGTCTTTTCACAGTCCTATAGCTTGAGTATGAAGTGTATCCCAATAGAGAGGCTACACATGAGTCAATACTTTGGAACACATAATGAGGGATTACAATGTATGGTCATGTATTTGGTGACCCATTGTAGACTGACATTGGTCTACACTTCCCATTGGAATCCTGCAAACACATAACTCAAACAAAGCATCAAATACAACCTAATTCTTCTTAGTTCCAGGGTGACTTCATCAAATCTTGGTTAATGTAGACATAGTTCCCAACATGACATCAGCAATTTTCTCAAGAACTTGGGTTGTAGGAACATCTGTTGATATCTCTGTCTCTGGAACTTCAGCATTATGTACATCTTCTTGAATTAAAGGAGCAGGCTCCCCATCAGAAGCTGCACTAGATATGCCAGCTGTATTAGTGAGAGGAGGTGGTGGGATCCTGTCCTCATCATCAATTATATTCCTTGGGGCCTCTAGAGCATCCCTTGGCTTCTGAATTATTATGTCCCATCGGTTTATCGAGGCCAGTGTGACTGAAAGTGGTTGTATACACTGATACCAACTGTGAGGTTAGACTGTTTAACTCTAGAGGGGGGAGGGTGAATATAATGTTTTAAAATCTTATCAGATTTTTATTTCATAAGTAAAATAATGATACTTATAAGTGTAATCAAAGAGTGCAAAAATAAAAACTAAACTACACAGCAAGCTCCACACAATAAAAATGAAAGAGCATCACAAACGACACAACAATTTTTATAGTGGTTCCCCTAAAACTTGGGTACATCCACTCTTCTACCACCCTAGTAGGAATCTACATAGGTTTTTGATCAGGTGCCCTGCCACCAATCAAGTTTTTGCACAGGTGCCTGTCACCACAAGATCTGATTCAGGTAGATCAGGAAACCCTTCAGGTTTTTGATCAGGTGCGTGAAAATCAAATCAAGTCTTTTGATCAGGAGACTTGCAACCAAGTGTTTAACTTTTGAAGGGAGCTAGAACCCTATGTACAGTGGGGTAAAAAAATAAAACTAGATGTTGTCTTCTCTTTTCACAAAGAAACTGAGAGGACTTGTGGATTCTTGATGGTGTCAAAGCTCCCCCTGAGATGAAGATATGTTAAGGAATATGGAGAGCTTTGCAGGGTTATTAGGTCTTCTAAAGATTTATCCAGAAATCTATAGATAGATTGAAGTTGATTGTATATTGAAAGCTTGCTGGAGGATAATCACTTGATGAAGATAGAATAGAATTCCTTTTCTTGAATGATTTCTTGTGTTATGCCTCTACTGCCGTCGACTCAAAAAAGAGAAAATCTCTTTTATATATCTCTGTCTAAATCTGAAAGAGCAACTAGATCTGATATACTCTAGAGGGGGGTGAATAGAGTATATGGTGCTTTAAAACTTTTGCAAACTTTTACAATAATTGTTGTAATATGTGTGAGCAGGGAAGCAGAAATAAATCTAATCACAGTACAGAGCTATGCAAATACTAAGCACAGAAAAATCAAGGCCAGAAACAAAAAGAAAACAAGCCAAAACCAGATGACACAAGGGAATATAGTGGTTCCCCAAACTTGGGTACATCCACTCTTCTACCACCCTAGGTAGGAATCCACTGCAGGATGAGTTGATCAGGTGTCCTGGGCACCAACGAGCTTTTGATAAGGTGCTCAAAAACCAAAGCAGATTTTTTGATCAGGTGTCTTGCCACCAATGAGCTTTTGACAAGGTGCTCAAAAACCAGATTCAAACTTTTGAAGGGAGTTTGAGAAACCCTTTACAGAGTGAGGGTGAGAGAGTTATGGCAGTCTTCTCTTTCTCAACCAACTGAGAAGACTAAGTGGATTGATGTCAAAGCTCCCCCTGAGTCCTTGAGATCTTCAGGAAGAAGAGCTTTGCTGAGGGTGATAGGCCTTCAAAGATAGAACTCCAGCAATAAATGATTTCAGCAAGCTGAAATGTTGAGTGTCTGGAGTCTTGAAATGATGTTGGCCTTGAACACTTTGAGAGCTGAAGAGATCTGAAGATTTTTGAAAGCTTGATCTCTTTGATGAGTGTTCTTCAGAATTCTTTTTGACAGAAGCTTTTTTGTATCTTTCTGTATTCTGTATATTGTGTGTCTTCTTTCTTCTAGTTGATGTAGATTCAAAAAACATCCTGTCTTTTATTCTCTATTCCAGAATAGAATGTCATTCTCTGTCAAGGATAGTCGTTGGTCTGCATTGATTGCATCCTTAATTGCAAAAACTCTTCTGGAGGAAAGTCCACAGAATTATTCCTTGAAAAGTCCCTTGAAACTTGGTCCAGAAGTAAATGAAAACGGCTAGCAAATCTCTGAATTAATTGCAGAATAACTCCTGACTGATTTGAATTTGAATTCTGGAAGTTATCTGAAATCGTCGAACTGAGCTCTGCTATCGTCGAGCTGAGCTCAGCGAACTGGAAAACTCAAGCAGCAAAATAATCGTCGATCTGAGCTCAAAGATCGTCGAACTGAGCTCAGAGATAAAGATCCAATGCAGAGTCAAAATCGTCGACCTGAGCTCACCGATCGTCGAATGGAGTTCGACGATATTATGAAGTTGAGCTCAGCGATCGTCGAGTGGAGCTCGACGATCCGTCGGAGTTGAGCTAGACGATCGTCGATCGGAGTTCGACGAATCGTCATGCTGAGCTCGACGATCAGACTTAGTCTCCAGACAGAAAAACTTGGTCTCCAGGGCAAGGAACACCCTATTACTAATTTGGGTCAGGATCACTATATCTCTAGGAACCTTTACTTGACCTTCTGTATAGCTTAATAGGTCAATTAGAATTGAGTCTAAGGGCTAGAAGTCTAGGATTGGAAGCTGCCCTGGAGACCAGGTTTTTCTGTCTGGAGACTAAGTCTGATCGTCGAGCTCAGCACGACGATTCGTTGAACTCCGATCGACGATCGTCTAGCTCAACTCCGACAGATCGTCGAGCTCCACTCGACGATCGCTGAGCTCAAATTCATAATATCGTCGAACTCCATTCGACGATCGGTGAGCTCAGGTCGACGATTTTGACTCTGCATTGGATCTTTATCTCTGAGCTCAGTTCGACGATCTTTGAGCTCAGATCGACGATTATTTTGCTGCTTGAGTTTTCCAGTTCGCTGAGCTCAGCTCGACGATAGCAGAGCTCAGTTCGACGATTTCAGATAACTTCCAGAATTCAAATTCAAATCAGTCAGGAGTTATTCTGCAATTAATTCAGAGATTTTCTAGCCGTTTTCATTTACTTCTGGACTAAGTTTCAAGGGACTTTTCAAGGAATAATTCTGTGGACTTTCCTCCAGAAGAGTTTTTGCAATTAAGGATGCAATCAATGCAGACCAACGACTATCCTTGACAGAGAATGACATTCTATTCTGGAACAGAGAATAAAAGACAGGATGTTTTTTGAATCTACATCAACCAGAAGAAAGAAGACACACAATATACAGAATACAGAAAGATACAAAAAAGCTTCTGTCAAAAAGAATTCTGAAGAACACTCATCAAAGAGATCAAGCTTTCAAAAATCTTCAGATCTCTTCAGCTCTCAAAGTGTTCAAGGCCAACATCATTTCAAGACTCCAGACACTCAACATTTCAGCTTGCTGAAATCATTTATTGCTGGAGTTCTATCTTTGAAGGCCTATCACCCTCAGCAAAGCTCTTCTTCCTGAAGATCTCAAGGACTCAGGGGGAGCTTTGACATCAATCCACTTAGTCTTCTCAGTTGGTTGAGAAAGAGAAGACTGCCATAACTCTCTCACCCCCACTCTGTAAAGGGTTTCTCAAACTCCCTTCAAAAGTTTGAATCTGGTTTTTGGAGCACCTTGTCAAAAGCTCATTGGTGGCAAGACACCTGATCAAAAAATCTCCTTTGGTTTTTGAGCACCTTATCAAAAGCTCATTGGTGCCCAGGACACCTGATCAACTCATCCTGCAGTGGATTCCTACCTAGGGTGGTAGAAGAGTGGATGTACCCAAGTTTGGGGAACCACTATATTCCCTTGTGTCATCTGGTTTTGGCTTGTTTTCTTTTTGTTTCTGGCCTTGATTTTTTTGTGCTTAGTATTTGCATAGCTCTGTACTGTGATTAGATTTATTTCTGCTTCCCTACTCACACATATTATAACAATTGTTGTAAAAGTTTGCAAAAGTTTTAAAGCACCATATACTCTATTCACCCCCCTCTAGAGTATATCAGATCTAGTTGCTCTTTCAATTGGTATCAGAGGCAGGTTTGTTAAACATACCATATCTGATTGGTTGTACAGGCTAACACCTGAACCCCAAGATCCCAAACTAGATCCTTTTTGTATTTTATTATTAGACTCTATTTGCACAAATCATGGCCCAAAACAAAGATTATGCTAGCACCAGACCTCCAGTGTGCAATTTGTCAAAGTTTGCACTTTGGAAAGCAAGGATTAGACTCTACATGAATTCTATTGATGAAGATATATTTAATTCTGTTTTGACAGTGTGTCCAAGACCCCCAGAGAGCATAAGTACAAATGCTGTTCCACCTCCATCAGTAACAGATGCTGACATCAAAAAATGGAAAGTAGCTGATGCCAAGGCTATGAACATTCTAGCTCAGACAATGTCAGATGACATTTTTCAAAAGGTAGCTGAATGCAATTCAGCCAAGGAGATTTGGGACAAGCTCTCAGAAATAGTCTCAGGCTCAGCTGATGAGAGAAAGGACAGAAGATCCCATCTCATCTCCCAATATGAGAACTTCAAGAAGGGAGAGACTGAGTCAGTGGGAGACATGTACAACAGATTGAGTCTAATTGTCAGTGAACTAAGGACATTGGACAAAGAGATTTCTCTGACAGAACTTAATGACAAGATCCTAATGTGCTTCCCCAGCACTTGGGATTCAAGAATCTGGCCAATTAAGGATGCCAGAAGTCTGAATGAAATCACCACTGAAGCCTTGTTGGGTAAGCTCAAATCTTATGAGCTACTTATCAAGAATAGAAAGGAAGAACAGAAGGCTGCTTCACCAGCCACAAGGAAAGAGAAGACCATAGCCTTTAAGGCAACTGAGGATCTGCCTGAAGATAAGAGCACAGGCAATGATGAACTACTCTGCTTGTTGGCCAAAAGATTCTACAAGATGGCCAGAAAGGACTTCAGAAGAAGATCATACAAGGAGCAGGACAAGCCAAGGTATGACAAGTCCATTAGCAACAATAAAGATATTATCTGCTTTGGTTGCAGGAAACCAGGGCACATAGTTCCTGACTGTCCAGAGAACAAGATCAAGTACAGAAGGGACAGAAAAGAAAGAAGAAAGGAGAAAGACTCCAAAAGGAATGGAAGTGACAAACCTTCTTCAAGCAAAAATAAGCATACAAGAAAAGGGTTTGTTGCTGAATCCTGGAGTGAGACAGAAGAGGAGTCAGAAGCCTCTTCTAGCTCAAGTGATGATGAGGATGATGCAAAAGAAAAGGAGTTCTGCATGATGGCAATCAATGCCTCACAGCACAACTCAGAGGAAGAGGAGTCAGAGTCAGACTCAGAGACTCAACCTGAAGAAGATCAGGTAATTAGTTCTTTTGATTTTAGTTCAGAAGATTTTAAATCTGAATTTAAAGCACTGTGTTTAGACCTGCTAAAGTCTGAGAAAGAGATTATCTCACTCAGAAATCAATTATATGAACACAATGGTTTAAAGTCAGAAAACCTCAAACTCTCTCAGGAGTTGGAGAACTGTAAGGAACAGATAGCTACACTAAAAAGTGAGCTCTCTGAGGCCAAGAAGCTTGAAGAATCCCTTAATGGGAGAAGCATCAAGCTGATGGACATCACAAGCACAGTGAACTCTAGATTCAACAGTACACTGGGCTTGGGTGCTTCATCCAGCCAACCTATAGTCCTAACAACTCCCATCAAGTTTATTTCTAACAAGGGAAAGGGAGTTGTAGAGGTTGCCAGGAAAAATTCTGATCTGCCTCAGAAAACTAAGTCCCAGCAAAAATCGTCGAACGGAGATCGACGATCGCCGAATGAAGATCGACGATCGCCGAACGCAGCTCGACGATCTCAGGAAAAATCGTCGAACGTTGATCGACGATCTCAGCCAGAGTCGTCGAACGCAGGTCGACGATCACATATACCTGACCTCACCCATAGTCAACCGTAGAACGGAGCTCGACGATCTGACCCAAGAATGTCGAACTCAGCTCCAAGATCGTTGAACAGAGGTCAGAACTCTGGAAACTTTGTCAAAGGCAAATCAAAATTGAATCCTAAGGGTTCTTCATCCCAAACCTTTAACCCTTATACTGAATGGATTATACCTCCAAGGAGATATCATCCTGAAGGATATAAGAGTCAACCTGGGATGTCTTTCATTTCAGAATTTCAGAGGTTATCAACCTAGGCCCAAGGTAAACTGGGTCAAAAACAAATGAATTGTTTTATGTGCAGGTGAAGACCTATCCAACATCTAACCAGCAATGGTATTTGGATAGTGGGTGCTCTAAGCACATGACAGGGAACAAGGACAACCTCACTTCCTTTAGAGCCAAGCTTGGACCCAAAGTTATCTTTGGTGATTCCAACTTTGGACAAACTAAAGGATATGGTGCAGTCCAGATTGGTTCAGTAACCTTCAAGAAGGTAGCCTATGTGGAAGGACTGAAGCACAACCTAATCAGCATCAGTCAGCTATGTGATGAAGGCTACCAGGTGACCTTCAGCAAAACCTTATGCAGAATCAAGTCAGAGGACAACACAACTGTGTTGACAGGTAAAAGGAAAGGTAACATCTATCTAGTAGATTTTCTTTCAACTAATATAGATATTTGCATGTTTAACTCTGTCTGTAGACCAAATGTTTTATGGCATAAGAGACTAGGACACCTAAACCTTAGAACTATTGCTAGGCTCTCCAAGGACAACCTTGTTAGAGGACTACCTTCTGGCCCCTACAAGAAGGAAGGACTCTGCAGGGCTTGTCAATTAGGCAAGCAAACTAAAAACAGTTTTAAGTCACTTAATAAGAGTGATTCACCTAGGATATTGTATCTGTTACACATGGATCTATTTGGACCCATCACAGTACAAAGCCTAGGAGGGAAATCCTACACTTTAGTAGTTGTAGATGACTTCTCTAGATTCACTTGGGTGTTCTTTCTAAGGAAGAAGTCTGATAACTTTAAGTGTCTGACAGAGTTTCTCAAATGTATACAGATTGAGTTCAATACTCACATTGCCCTGATCAGAAGTGATCATGGGACAGAGTTTGATTCTCTTCTTATGCAAGAGTTCTGTCAGAGTGAAGGGATCAGGCATACTTTCTCAGCTCCTAGAACTCCTCAACAAAATGGGGTAGCTGAAAGGAAAAATAGAACCCTTATTGAATCTGCCACTACATTGTTGTCAGATGCTCATCTACCTCTATCCTTTTGGGCAGAGGCAGTGAACACCTCCAACTATGTGCTGAACAGAAGTCTGATACATAAACTAAAGGGAAAGACTCCCTATGAATTACTCAAAGGGAAGAAACCTAAAGTTGACTATTTCAGAATTTTTGGTTGTATTTGCTACATTCACAATAATGACAAGAAATATCTAGCAAAATTTCAAGCCAAAGCTGATGAAGGAGTGTTTCTGGGATACTCCATGATCAGCAAGGCCTATAGGGTCTATAATAAATCATCTTTGAAAATTGAGGAATCTGTTCATATTTCTTTTGATGAAACTAACATGTCTTTCAAGGAGAAGATTTCTTCTACCATAGAACCTTTGCAGGAACTCTCTCTAGTTGAAGATATGAACAAGTTACAGGTTGCTCAAGAAGAAGAAAGCAGTGAAGATGAAGGGAATGCTTCAACATATTGAAGCACAATCTGAAGAGCCAGTTGTTGTACCACAAGAGGAAACAACAACACAGGTTGGTGAACAATCAACACCCCCTGTTGATTTAGTAACATCAAGAGACCATCCAATTTCCCAAATAATTGGAGAAATCTCAGCTGGTGTGCAAACCAGAAATCAGGTCAACCAAAACCTGTTGCACACCTGCTTCCTATCTCAAATTGAACCTCAGTCCATTCAAGATGCAGAGCAAGATCCACACTGGATCATTGCAATGCAAGAGGAGTTGCATCAATTTGAGAGGAACAAAGTATGGGAACTAGTGCCAAAGCCTAAGGATCATTCCATTGTTGGAACAAAATGGGTATTCAGAAACAAACTGGATGATCAAGGAGTAATTATAAGGAACAAGGCAAGGCTAGTTGCTCAGGGATATTCTCAAGAAGAAGGAATTGACTACGACCAGACTTTTGCACCTGTTGCAAGATTGGAAGCCATCAGGATATTTCTAGCTTATGCAGCTCACAAAGGCTTCAAGGTTTATCAGATGGATGTCAAAAGTGCTTTCTTAAATGGAGACATCAAAGAGGAAGTCTATGTCAGACAACCTCCAGGTTTTATCTCTCCAACTCTTCCTGATTATGTTTTTAGACTGAACAAAGCATTATATGGTCTCAAGCAAGCTCCTAGAGCATGGTATGAGACCCTAGCATGCTTTCTCTTGGAAAATGGTTTTATAAGGGGTAGAGTAGACCAAACTCTTTTTATTAGAACCCATAAGTCCCATACCCTACTAGTACAAATTTATGTAGACGATATCATTTTTGGTTCTACTGACTCAAAATTGTGCAGAAGGTTTTCTAACCTGATGCATTCTAAATTTGAGATGAGTAGCATGGGTGAGCTATCCTTCTTCCTAGGATTGCAAGTCAAACAACATGCTGAAGGCATCTTTATTTCTCAAACCAAATATGCTAATGAACTGGTTAAGAAATTTGGTATGTCTGAGGCATCTTGTATGAAAACACCCATGCCTACCAATGCTGTATTGGATGCTGATGAACATGGGAAACCTGTTGATCAGACAACATATAGAGCAATGATTGGCTCTTTACTGTATCTTACAGCTAGTAGACCAGATATAATGTTTGCTACATGTATATGTGCTAGGTTCCAAGTAAGCCCTAGAGAGTCACACCTAACATTAGTAAAGAGGATTCTCAGGTATGTTAAAAGTTGTCCAAATCTAGGTCTCTGGTATCCAAAAGATTCAGCATTTGAGTTAACTGGATTCTCTGATGCTGATTATGCTGGATGCAGAATTGACAGGAAAAGCACCAGTGGAACTTGTCAGTTCCTTGGTGATAGACTTGTCTCTTGGTTTTGTAAGAAACAAACATCTGTGTCAACCTCAACTGCTGAAGCTGAATATATGGCTGCAGGCAGTTGTTGTTCACAAATTTTGTGGATCCAAAACCAACTCCTAGACTATGGTTACAACTTAGAGAAGTCTAAAATCTTTTGTGATAACACAAGTGCTATTTCCATAGCTCAAAATCCAGTCCTCCATAGTAGGACAAAACACATAGAGATTAGGCATCATTTCTTAAGGGATAATGTTGAAAAACACAAAATTGAATTACAATATATCCCAACTGATTTACAAAGGGGAGATATTTTCACCAAGCCTTTGGATGAAAAGAAACACACCTTCTTCCTAAATCAGTTAGGAATGTTAGATGGAGGAAGCCTTAAATAATATCCAAGATTTTGAAAGCTTAAAAATTGACCAAGACTAGGCAAACATTCTGATTTTCCTTGGTGTCTAGAATCTTTCTGATCTCTGAACTGCGCTCGACGATTTCCCCTAAGATCGTCGAACGGAGATCGACGATTTCCAAAAATCGTCGAACTGAGTTCAGCGCCTCTCAGATAGTATGAACTATCTCTTCCGGTCAACGATCGTCGAACGGCGCTCGACGATTTTGTTCTCTGAACGATCGTCGAACGGAGCTCGACGCTCTCCAATATCGTCGAACGGAGATCGACGATGTTGAAAACTCTTCAGATTCCTTTAGAAGCCTCGATCGTCGAACTGAGTTCAACGATCTTTCCAATTCTGCGTCGAACCCTAATATAAAACTCATTTTTCGCCGTCGTTCTCTCTTGCGCTTTCGATTTCTCTGCAAGGATTTTCTTTCCCTCCAAACAGTTCTACGCTTGGTCGTTTTGTTTGTTGAATTTTTGCAGGTACAATGGCTGTGTCCGTTGCAGTTCTAGTCGGAATGAAGTTCGATGCTGGATTCGACATTGATAGGGAATCTTTCAACACCACTGATCAAATCTTCCAAGATATACTGGATTTATTCAAGGATCAGAATCTGTCTGCCCTCATGACCACTAGAATCAAGCTTGCTTCAGATGAGATAAAGGAGTGGGTCTATACTGCTCATAATCAAGACAACTCCACAATAGTTGGGTCCATTGCTGGAACTCAGGTACCTCTGACCCCCACCATTTTAACAGAGGTTTTTGGACTAAGAAATGGAGATGATACTGCTGAGTTATCTGGACAGGAGTTTTCTGACATGCTTGCTAGGATGGGTCATCCAGAGGGAAACCCTAGCAAGTTATTCAAGAGGAACCTGTCTGTTGAATACAGGTTCCTAGCAGATGTGGTAGGGAAAGTGCTGTTGGCAAAGCACTCTGCACATGATACCATATCCAGATACCAGCTCTGCCTCATGGGAGCTCTGGTGGATAAGAGAAGTTTGAACTGGGGAGAGGTCTTCTTTGACCTAATCAAGAAGAAAATAAACAAAAGCTTTGTTAACTTTGGAAGGATTCTTGGAGTCTTCCTGCAAAACAGGTGCCCTGCGTTGCTGGTCTCCTCTGGAGTGCACATAAATGCCTCCAAGAGACTCACCTGTGCCATCTTTGGCAAGTGGGATAGGCAAATCAGCAAGCCTGGCAGGCCCTCCTCAAGTGCTCCTTCAGGCACCAGGACTCATAGAGTCACTCCCCTACAGGTCTCTGTTAGATTTTCTCAACGTGGTCAGCAAGATAGCCCAAACACCAAATTAATATCTTCGGAACTACCCAGTTCGCACGCTGAACCTGCGGAAAACCCAAGGACTAGAGGTTGCACCCAACAAAACAATGGAAGCACAAGAAGGTCTTATTAGCATTCACTTCTTTACAATCCGAGGCATACATAGCGAGACATGATTTCGCTAGTATTACAGCTGTAAACAGAAAGAACCAAAAAACAAGCCGGGCGGACAGCACTCCAGTCTGCCGAGACCGCGAGGTCGCCGAGATCGTCGAGACCGCTGAGCTCGCCCAAGCTATGCTGCAATCCGCCGAATACCACGGAGTCCGCCGAGACCGCGAGGCCGCGCGGACAGACCGTTATTCGCCTCCTGCTGAACCCGAACTGAGGAACAACCCTACCCGCCTGAAACCGGCGGACAGGTTATTGAAGCTGGCAAAGGTGAAACAGAACTGACAAGCCGCAGAGCGACCTCCTGCTGAGTCCGCAGAGACCGCACACTTCCAAGCACTGACCGAAGTCACAGCCAAACTCCTGGCTCCTTGAAGTTATCCGCGCGACCTGCACACAGCAAACCGTCAGCCTGAAACAATCCGCGCGGACTGACAAACACAGACCGCAGCACTTCGCACACCCCAACTTACTGTTCACTCAAGTTACTTAGGTTACTGTAGATGTGCCAGGGGGGTCCTATTTATAGGCAAGGTGAGGAGTGTGGTCACCGCCCAAGAGATAGCGACACCACCCTCAGTCCGCGCGAATACAACCACCATTTGCTGAGTCCGCATGGACTTAGCCGGATACCAAGGAAACCGCCAGGAGCAAGGCAACCTTTGACGAACCCTCTCCAGTCCGCCCAAGCTAAGCGGACAAGGCACCAGCCCGCAAAGCTCCAACTGCTTCAGGACAGCAAACCCTCTTCAATGGCTGTCCGCACCAACCCGAGGCAGTCCGCAAGACTCACACCTCAATCCGCCACAAGTCCACGACCAAAGGCAAACAGCAACAGTCCGCCCGGTCACAGCGGACTTGGCGGATACGGCGGACACCAAGAACTTGGCACAATGTGTGACCAAGTCCAAAACCATCAAGGGCCAGTGCGAGCATGGCGGACACAAAGTCCCGTCCGCCAAACACCCTAGCACAGACCGCAACCAGTCCGCGAGCTCCTCGCACTCGTCCAATGCAGCAGCTTCCTCCCGGACTCCAAACACCAGGCCGCCACAACGATCTCCACAGCAACTCCCTGCTGTGCCACCAGAGCTCGACAAGGCCTCAGCCAAGCTCTAAGCTCAGTCCGCAACAGCCCAAACCGCGGACACACCAGTCCGCAAGGCTTCCCCCGGACAAGAGCCAACCCGCCTTTCAGCACAAGCTTGCACCCGCGACCACTGAGCAAAGCACCAGTCCGCAAGCCTCTCTATCCGCAGATACCAGGCCGCACCAAACCGCGGACTCCATGCAACAACCCGCTCAGAACACAGCCGGCTTCCACCAGACTTCTCACCAGGCCGCAACCCCAGTCCGCCCAGTCTACCCAGTCCGCCAAGGCTGTCCGCCACAGGCCGCGCGGCCTGTCCCGTCACCCACTTTCACTTCACAAATTTCAACACTCCCCCTTGAAGTGAGAAGTGGTGACCAAGCCCAGCAAGCTGCGCAAGAGTTCAAAGGGACCCTTCGCCAGCGGCTTCGTGAAGATGTCAGCAAGATTATCTTCACTCCGAACATGCCCGACCAGCAGAGACCCCTCCAACACCTTCTCCCTGATGAAGTGGTGATCAATCTCTATATGCTTGGTCATGGCGTGACACACTGGATTGTTTACCAGTTTGAGAGCACTCTCATTGTCACCCCGGAGTAAAGTAGGCCCTTGCACTTCTTCATGGACATCCTCTATAAGCCTCCTCAACCAAACGGCTTCCCGAGCAGCCAAGGCCGAAGCCTTATACTCCTCCTCCGTGGTTGAAACCGACACTGAGTCCTGCTTCTTGCTACACCACGAGATGCTAGCTGATCCGCAAGTGAACACATAACCTGAAGTAGACCTTCGATCATCCGAATCACCGCCATAGTCAGCATCCGTGTACCCGAGCAACGCAAACTCCGCATCCCTTCCATAGAGGAGTCCCATCTCAGAAGTCACCTTGACATACTTCAGAATTCCCTTCGCCGCCACTAGATGAGATTGCCTTGGTTCAGCCATATACCGACTTACTCGGCCAACAGCATAAGCGATATCCGGCCTTGTAATCGTCAGGTAAATCAAGCTCCCAACAAGAGCCCTGAACACCAAGGGATCATGAAGAACCCTTCCCTCATCCCGTCGAAGCTTCAGCCCAGATTCCAGTGGAGTAGAGCACTTCTTCCCTTCGCCCATGCCAAACCGCTTCACAATGCGATTAGCATACCCTTTCTGGCTAATGAGAACCCCGCACTCCTTCCTCTCCACTTCCAGACCAAGAAAGTGATGCAACTCTCCCAAGTCTTTCATCTCGAAGCGTATAGCAAGCTCTCCCCTGAGCCTTGCTACTTCCTCCTCCGAGTTCCCTGTGATGATCATATCATCCACATATAGCAGGACCAAGACTCTTAGCTCTCCCTTCTTCTTGACGAACAAGCTTGAATCCGAGTTGGAAGCCAGGTATCCACAGAATTGCAAGTACTCTGCAATCTTCCCATACCACGCTCGAGGAGCTTGCTTCAACCCATAGAGAGCCTTCCTGAGTTTGCAGACATAGTCCGGATGCTTCTCAGAGACAAAACCAAGCGGCTGATCCATGAAGATGTCCTTGTCAATCTCTCCGTAAAGAAAAGCATTCTTCACATCAAGTTGCCACAACCTCCATCCCTTGCTAGCAGCCAAGGCGATCACCACTCTTACAGATGTCATCTTCGCAACTGGACTGAATGTCTCCTCATAGTCTTCTCCATACTGTTGTGAGAATCCTCTTGCGACCAGGCGAGCCTTGAACCGATCAATGCTCCCATCAGCCTTCTTCTTCAACTTATACACCCACTTGCAAGTAACCGGAGTAACGCCATCAACCTTGGGCACAAGGTCCCAGGTTTCATTCTTCTTCAGAGCATCAATCTCTTCCTTCATGGCATCATACCACTCCTTCACTCCAGTGGCCTCGTTGAAGTTTGCAGGCTCTCGCTCATCCAGAGGACCTGCAAAGAAGCAGGAGACAAAGCTCACTACATTACCATCACAGTACCGAGCCGGTGGCTTAACCACCCTCTTCGATCTCCGAAGACACGGCTCTTTGCTCACTGCTTCTGTTGCTTCTTCAGGCTCCACTCCTACCTGGGGCAAGCATTGAGCAGTGCTCCCCCTGTTTCCTGAGCTAGAAGGCTCAGCCTCGGAGTTCAAAGCAACAGGAGCTGCTGGTGAAACAGCAAGCTCCTCTTCCAAGCCTTCAGCACCCACCACCGGTGCTTCATCAACCTTGCTACTTCCGGTTAGCTCCACCGAGCCACCTCCATATGACGTCAGCTCGTCAAAGACAACGTCTCTTGACACCACGAACTTCTTCGTCACAGGGTCCATGCATTTCCATCCCTTCTTCCGCTCATCATAGCCAACAAAGACAAGTTTCCTTGCCTTCGCATCCAGCTTTGTCCGAGAAGCATCCGGGACATGCACGTAGCAAGTTGAACCGAACACCCTAAGGTGTCCAACACTCGGCTTCTCCTTCAGCAACAGCTCAATAGGAGTCTTCATGTTGATAGGGCTGAGTGGCATCCGGTTGATAACATAAGCAGCACAAGACATTCCCTCCGCCCAAAAGGACCTCGGGATATCTTTCGCATGCAGCCAGCATTTGCAGGTTTCCGTCAAATGACGGATCTTCCGCTCCGCTACCCCATTTTGTTGTGGAGGGTGAGCACAAGTAAGCTCTCGTTGGATCCCGTGCTTCCTGCAGAAGTTAGAAAACTCGGAAGAGACAAACTCCCCCCCGTTATCAGTTCTAAACTTCTTAATCCGCAAGCCAAGCCGTCCTTCTACCAACTCCTTGAACTCCACGAACAAACGGAAGGCTTCCGACTTCTCCTTTAAGAAGTACACCCAAGTATACCTTGAGTAGTCATCAACCAAGACAAGCATGTATTTGCTTCCACCAAGGCTGGCAGTAACAGTCGGTCCCATCAGGTCGCCATGAATACACTCCAATGGTTTCTTGCTCCTTGTTTGAGATTTATCAAACGGAAGGCGATGTGCCTTACCGTATTGACAGCCCGCACAAACATGCCCATCACCAAAGGAGGACAACATCGGCAACCCCCTCACCAGACTTCTACTAGCCATTGCCTTCAGCTTGTCCATGCCAACATGCCCCAGCCTCTCATGCCAGATAGCCGCACTATCATTGGCTCTCATCCTATCAACATAGGCACTGGTGGAAAGAACAAACAAGTTCTTCACCCTCCTCCCAACATGAGCAACATCAGCCTTCACCGCTGATACGTTGCGAAGGAACCTCACGTCTGTTGGCCCAAACAGAACGTGATACACAGCGTCCACCGCGTTGGTCACCGAGAAGAGGTTCTTCTTCATGCCCGGCACGTGATACACACTCCTTAACATGAGTGGCCCCTGATCACTACCCACAGACACGACCCCCTCCTTCTCTACTGCATAAATAGTATTATCAGCAGTGATAATAGCTTCATTACCTGAGTAAGCCTGCATGGAGGTGAACTTCGACTTGTCTCCGGTGAGATGATGACCACATCCGGAGTTGACGATCCACTCGCTGTTGAAGTCCTCAGCAGATAAGGCCCGGACACAAGTGCCCGTCATGAAAGCTCCTCCCCATTCTGCTTCTTCACTTCGCGAGCAAGCTTCCTCCTTTCCCGCAGCATGCCCAGGCTGCAGTTTGACCTTGCAGTCCCGCTTGAAGTTCCCTCGCTGATGACACCGGTAGCACTTCAGATTCTTCTTCCAGTCCTTAGGAGCATTGCTCCTCTCCGGCGGATACGAAGTTGAAGTCTCCTTTTCACCAGCGGCCTGCACCTTCTTCTTCTTCTTCCCTTCCCATCCCTTCTTCTTGCCTGAGAAGAGAGACTCGCTGCCTTCCTGATTCAGATTCACTCCAGCCATCTGCCTTGCTAAGCTCTCCTGCGAGGCAAGCAGATTCTCCAGCTCCAGCAGAGATGGCTGAGTAGCCCACCCTTGAATAGATGTAACAAAGGCCACATACTCCTTCCGCAAGCCGCGGATAATGTGCCTCTTCATCTTTGCCTCAGAGATAGGCTCATCAGGATCCAGTACCGACAGCTCAGCACACAAGCTCTTCATCTTTAAGAAGTACTTGGAGATGGAAAGGTCTCCCTGAGTTGCCCTGGCCAACTCATTCTCCAGGAACTGAAGCCGCGCCACATTCTTCCTATTGAACAACTCATCAATGGTTGTCCAAATATCAGCAGCCGACTCACATCCAATGATGTGATCAAACAGTTCCGGAGAAACAGCTCTCTTCAGAATGAACTCTGCCTTAGCATTTGTTCTTCTCCAGAGCCTCACCTGCTCAGCAATACCGAAAGCAGCAGTTACTTCCTGTCTGTCATCTCCACCGACAACTTCCCACAGCTCCTCGCCTAGAAGATAACTCTTCATGCACGACTTCCACTTTTTATAGTTAGTCGGCGTTAAGAGTTCAATGCCAAGACCTCTTGCTAAGCTTCCTTCCATTGCAACCACCTGTTGGTACCCTTCAGCAGCTCCGAGCAACAACACAGGTTGATCACCACT
The DNA here is from genome assembly GCA_039583875.1 of Platanthera guangdongensis. Classification (NCBI taxonomy): domain Eukaryota; kingdom Viridiplantae; phylum Streptophyta; class Magnoliopsida; order Asparagales; family Orchidaceae; genus Platanthera; species Platanthera guangdongensis. The sequence continues at coordinate 234,394,598 of CM077151.1, forward strand.
CAATCACTGAGTAACAATGCTGGTTGACCCCCGCTCACGCAACTGAACCTCCACAACCTCAGAAACCTGGCTCTGATACCATGTTAAATTTTCTCAACGTGGTCAGCAAGATAGCCCAAACACCAAATTAATATCTTCGGAACTACCCAGTTCGCACGCTGAACCTGCGGAAAACCCAAGGACTAGAGGTTGCACCCAACAAAACAATGGAAGCACAAGAAGGTCTTATTAGCATTCACTTCTTTACAATCCGAGGCATACATAGCGAGACATGATTTCGCTAGTATTACAGCTGTAAACAGAAAGAACCAAAAAACAAGCCGGGCGGACAGCACTCCAGTCCGCCGAGACCGCGAGGTCGCCGAGACCGCTGAGACCGCTGAGCTCGCCCAAGCTATGCTGCAATCCACCGAATACCACGGAGTCCGCCGAGACCGCGAGGCCGCGCGGACAGACCGTTATTCGCCTCCTGCTGAACCCGAACTGAGGAACTCCCCTACCCGCCTGAAACCGGCGGACAGGTTATTGAAGTTGGCAAAGGTGAAACAGAACTGACAAGCCGCAGAGCGACCTCCTGCTGAGTCCGCAGAGACCGCACACTTCCATGCACTGACCGAAGTCACAGCCAAACTCCTGGCTCCTTGAAGTTATCCGCGCGACCTGCACACAGCAAACCGTCAGCCTGAAACAATCCGCGCGGACTGACAAACATAGACCGCAGCACTTCGCACACCCCAACTTACTGTTCACTCAAGTTACTTAGGTTACTGTAGATGTGCCAGGGGGGTCCTATTTATAGGCAAGGTGAGGAGTGTGGTCACCGCCCAAGAGATAGCGACACCACCCTCAGTCCGCGCGAATACAACCACCGTCCGCTGAGTCCGCATGGACTTAGCCGGATACCAAGGAAACCGCCAGGAGCAAGGCAACCTTTGACGAACCCTCTCCAGTCCGCCCAAGCTAAGCGGACAAGGCACCAGCCCGCAAAGCTCCAACTGCTTTAGGATAGCAAACCCTCTTAAATGGCTGTCCGCACCAACCCGAGGCAGTCCGCAAGACTCACACCTCAATCCGCCACAAGTCCACGACCAAAGGCAAACAGCAACAGTCCGCCCGGTCACAGCGGACTTGGCGGATACGGCGGACACCAAGAACTTGGCACAATGTGTGACCAAGTCCAAAACCATCAAGGGCCAGTGCGAGCATGGCGGACACAAAGTCCCGTCCGCCAAACACCCTAGCACAGACCGCAACCAGTCCGCGAGCTCCTCGCACTTGTCCAACGCAGCAGCTTCCTCCCGGACTCCAAACACCAGGCCGCCACAACGATCTCCACAGAAACTCCCTGCTGTGCCACCAGAGATCGACAAGGCCTCAGCCAAGCTCTAAGCTCAGTCCGCAACAGCCCAAACCGCGGACACACCAGTCCGCAAGGCTTCCCGCGGACAAGAGCCAACCCGCCTTTCAGCACAAGCTTGCACCCGCGACCACTGAGCAAAGCACCAGTCCGCAAGCCTCTCTATCCGCAGATACCAGGCCGCACCAAACCGGGGACTCCATGCAACAACCCGCTCAGAACACAGTCGGCTTCCACCAGACTTCTCACCAGGCCGCAACCCCAGTCCGCCCAGTCCGCCCAGTCCGCCAAGGCTGTCCGCCACAGGCCACGCGGCCTGTCCCGTCACCCACTTTCACTTCACAAATTTCAACAGTCTCTGCTCCTGCAGCTGACCTGGCTGTTGCTGTTGCTGCCTCCTCTCCTCCTCCACTTCCAACCCTTCCTCTACCATCCACCATTCCAGCTCCATCCACCATTACCATCTCTAGCCCATATCCAACAACAATTCCATCTCCAGAACCCATTCTGCCTCCACCAGTAGACCACTTCCACCCTCTGTTCTCATACCCTCCACCAGATGTCACCTCTTCTCCATCCATTCCATCCTTCACCCTCCTGGATGACTCCTATATGGATGATTCCCCATCCTCTCCTCCAGAATTACCCTCCTCCTCAACTTCATTCCAAGATCTCCTCCACCATATCATTGACCAAACCACTTTCACCCCATCCATATCCATCCCCTTGTCCTCCATTTCCACCATCCCAACACCTGAGCCATCCATTTCACTCTCCAGCCCTCCACTTCCAGCATCCTCAGCTATCCCATTCATCTACCTCTGCTCCTATTCTTGAGCAAGTAGACCTCTCAGCCCTAGCTGACAAGTTGTATGAGCTAATTGCCTCCAGGCTCTCCCTACTCTTGGAGACCTCATTGGCTCCTCTACACTTGTCAGTGGCAGCCCTCTCTGCCAGGCTTTCCTCCCTCCTTCCTCAGGCAGCACCACCAGTAGTTTGCCTTGATACAGATGTATCTGCATCTAGGCAGGGGGAGATGCCATATGAAGCAAGCCTTCATGCTGCTGCTGCTGCTGATGTTTTTGTGCCTACTGCCCCTTCTGCTACTGTTGCTGTACCTCCAGAATGTCAGGCTCCTACTGCAGTTCTTGCAATAGACCTAAGGTCTTTGCTTTCTGCCTTTGATCCTGCCTTCTTCAGCTATCTCCCAGAGGTTAATGTTGTCCAGCCCCCAGAAGATTTGTCCAAGGCACTGGTGCCTGTCTCTTGCTGTGACCCTAGCATTATCTCTGCATTGTACATTCAGTGATTGGCTTCTGAAGATGTTGCTGCTGCTGCTGCTGTTAAAGAAAACACTGACTTTGCTTCTGAAATTATTGATACTGCTGAGATTGCTCACACTGCTGCTGAAATCCTAATTGCTTCTGATGAGCCAATTTCCAAGGATCTTCTGATGACAGAGGCCACTGTTTTTGAGCCTGCTATAGATTCTGATGATGTTACTGCTGTTACTTCTGCTGTCACTACTCCAGTATCTGTTGCATCTACTGTATTTGCTCCTGTTGCACCCTCTACATCTGTTGCTCCATCTGCTGATGTCCCTGTTGCTGCTACTTCTGCTTCTGCCTCATCTGCTGCTATTCAACTGAAGAAGATTTGATGAAGAGAATTGATGCTCTATATGATGCCCAGAGTTCTGAATCTGATGAGTTCAAGACAGACTCTGATGACTCTTCTGCCACTATTGCAAGGAAAAGGAAAGCTAGGAGCAAGGCTATGAAAAGGGTCCCTCCTACAAAAGTCAAGGATGATAATGATATTCCTTATTACATTCTGCATAACTGCCCCATCACAGAACATTGGATGCAATATTCTAAAAATCAGCTCAAGGCCATGAAGAAGAAGAGAAAGTATGAAAAGGGCTCCTCCCAGTTCCAGCACCCTCATCCTCCTCCACCACCTCCTCCTGATGTAGGTGCAGGTGGCAGCTCTGCAAGTCAAGCCCCAGCTAGAAGCCAGGCTCCCTATCAACCCCATGCCAGATCCTACCAAAGGGAAAGCCAGTCTAGGGGTTCTTATTCTAGGAAAGGAGGATACAGGGGTAATCAAAGAGATTTTCAAGTTTATTCCAAAGGGTATTCCAGGCAGCACCCATACTCCAGGGGAGGACATGGTTCTTCTGATACATCATCAGGTCCTTTCCCCTACAAGCTCAAAGAAACTGTGTCTGCCAGGCCTCCTCAAGATAATCCTTCCAACAGGTATGAACCACCTATACTTTTTGAGGACCCTGAGAATAATCCATATGCTTGGACTGCTAGGATGAAGGAACTGGCTGCACTAGATCAGATCAAGAAGGCCAGAGAGTAAGGTTTAGACACTTCAAATATTTCTACAATGTCAGAGCAAAGACAAAAGGAACTAGACAAATATGCTTCCAGCAAATTCTTTGATGCTGAGAGATATATGGAGTTGCATCCTGCTGCTGTGGTCCCCAGATCTTCAAAGCAAACTTATTTGGGTGCAGCAGATGACACCAGGTCCAACAAGGAAGCTCTAAATCCAAACAGAGAAATCAAACTTGTCAAAGGCAAAGAAAAGAAGTGACAGTATAAGGTGACAATTTCTGTGAATTCTGACTGCTATCTGGATGACATATATACATATATATATATATCTGTGATGTTTCTGCAATATCTAGCTGCTATTTTTATGCTTCTCTGATTGTATGCTGTTATTTGAATTTTTCCAAAGTCTATAAATAGTCATCCTAACCCAAATAGGGGGAGATTGTTGGAACACCCTATTACTAATTTGGGTCAGGATCATATGTCTCTAGGAACCTTTACTTGACCTTCTGTATAGCTTAATAGGTCAATTAGAATTGAGTCTAAGGGTTAGAATTCTAGGATTGGAAGCTGCCCTGGAGTCCAAGTTTTTCTGTCTGGAGACTAAGTCTGATCGTCGAGCTCAGCACGACGATTCGTCGAACTCCGATCGACGATCGTCTAGCTCAACTCCGACGGATCGTCGAGCTCCACTCGACGATCAGACTTAGTCTCCAGACAGAAAAACTTGGCCTCCAGGGCAGCTTCCAATCCTAGACTTCTAACCCTTAGACTCAATTCTAATTGACCTATTAAGCTATACAGAAGGTCAAGTAAAGGTTCCTAGAGACATAGTGATCCTGACCCAAATTAGTAATAGGGTGTTCCAACAAAATCTTCTTTGAATTTGAAATCCTTTTGCATTGAATGCTGACTGCTTGGGGAATGGAAATGCGGCTAGAGAGAATATATCATTAATGAATTTCCCCAACTGTCCTATTAAAAATGGCAAGTAATATTCCTGATGAAGATCATAATCAATGTTGCCATTAATGACTATATTCAGAGAATATAAGCATAAATTTTTCAGGAATTATAGCTATAGAATGAGGTCAAAAATAAGGAAAATTCCAAGTCTTGAACTACACAGCAATCGTCGACCAGAGAACAGATTTTGTCGACCCAAGATCAAAGTTCGTCGTCCAGAGAAATCATGTTCGTCAATCTGGGAATTCTTGTTCATCGACCTGAGAACCAAGTTTGTCGACCTGAGATCAGCTAACTGCTTTCAGTGGAAAACTTCCCAATTATGTGCCCTAAGTTCGTCGAGCTGATGACATAACTTCATCGACCTGAGTTCAGAGAAAGTATTCTGGACTTAGTGTGTTGAAGTTGATCTCCCAGAATTCGTTGACCTGAGTTTGAACATCATAGTGCTCAACTCAGAGAATTGACTCTGAGTTCGTCGAGCAGAGCACGACTTTCGTCGTGCTGAGTTCGACGAACGTCAAAATCATTTTTTTGAATTGATCTTCTTCTACGTCTCTGAGTCTTCTGCTGTCTTCTGTTGGCTGGTCTATGTGTGGTTGATTATAATGATTTAGCCTAAACTCTAGGACACAATGTCATGACCCTGACTATACATGGTGGGTCAATTATCCTAGTTAGTGAACCCAGCCCAAATCAAACTAGGGATCCAACTGTGACTTTCTTCCAGTGATGAACAAACACACTTTTGGACATGTCAAAAATTTCGGGTTGGACTTTATTTAGATATAATGTGATGATCCAGGCATAATTTGGTGTCTTGATTCTTACCTTAAACTAGTCAAAAATCATTTGCCCCTATTAGAATTTCTCGCTACAGATTAATGATGTCATCGTATCGAAGAAATCTGTGGAAATTTATCCAATGGAATGGGTTGTGCAGAGGAGGACCATGCCAGGTATGTCAGCAAGAAGCTTGCTTTCAGCATTCATTTGTGGTCGTCGGATGGTATTTGTGGATTCAGGGAGACCACTGAAAGGCAAGTCCCTAGCATAATCGGGTTCTTCCAAGTCATCTTCTTCATCGATTACATGCAGTTTCAGAAGCTCTATTATAGAGGATTACTCGATCTTTAACTTTATGTCCCTGACTGAAGTTTTCAACATCGTCCAGCTTCTCTTGATCTTGGAATTACAGAGGAATTCTTCAATATCTGGAATGAAACTTTGCATGGTTTCTCTAGAACGAATGAGAGACCGACTGTTTCAAGAAGTATGATGACATTGCGGAAATCGTCAGAGAGTTCGGTGATTCCAGAGCGAACAAACTTACTTCCAAACCCTATCTTCACTACCAGAGCCATTAATTACGTAGGTGGAAGAATTTCTGACTGGTTGGTGAAGAATTGTGGAGTTTTCCGGCGGAGTCGAATCGGCGGAAATGAAGCGACGAAAAGAAGTCGGCGTCGGCGGAACTAAAGCATCGTTCTTCGAAAGCCCTTAATTTTGAAATTTGGGATTATGGATATTCTATGTACCATCCGATATATATAAATAGTAAATTAACAATCTTTAAAATATATGGACAGGTGTAGCTGGAAAGGCGGTTCGACTTCTGCAAAAATTTCGTTAAGGATATGTTGACATTTTTCAAAAAGAGTAATCATTTCGCGAAAGAGATGAGATTTTTTAAAAAGAGGAAATATTTTTCGAAAACTCTTATTGTTTTTTGAAAAGGGCCAGTGGTTTTTCGAAAATTCCATAGAGTTTTTCGAAAAATCCAAGTTCTTTTTGAGAAATAGAGGTCTTCTTCGAAAAATTCAAGTCCTTTTCGAGAAAGCTCAGTGCTTTTTTGAGAAGCAAAGTTTCTTTTCAAAAAATACAAGTCCTTTTTCGAGAAGTGCATTTCTGAACTTGAACTTTTATGGATATTTGCTGAGTGAGAATTCCTTAGCATTTTATGAGGTGCTGATGTTGAATATTTACTTGACTTTGATTGAACTTTTCAGGACTCCATGTTAAGCATGACAAGTTCTGTTTTGAATAACGAGAAATTTCTCTCGTCCAGCGGCTTCATGAAAATATCTGTAACTTGTCTATTTTTGGGAACATACTAAAGGTTGATGTCCCCATTCTCCACACGCACTCAAATGAAGTATTATCTCAATTCAATATGCTTCAGCCGGCTGTGCGAGACTGGATTGTTGACGATTGCTATAGCGCTGGAGGAGTCACAAAACTTGGGAATTTCCCTAAACTTCAAGTTATAGTCTTCCAACTGATTCTTGATCCAGAGAAGTTGTGTGCAGCAACTAATTGCAGAAATATATTCTGACTCGGCAGTTGACATTGTAACACAATTCTGTTTCTTGCTACTCCAAGAAATGAGTCTTCTTCCGAGGAATTGGTAAGTCGCGGAAGTGCTCTTCTTATCTTCTTTGCTACCTGCAAAATCTGCATCTAAAAGTCCAATTAGTTCTTTATCATTAATTTTTTCGGTACCATAAGCCAAGGTTTTGTGTACCCTTAAGGTATCTTAAAATCCACTTTGTAGCAGAGTAGTGATATTCCTTGGAGTTCACCTGATATATAGCATACACACATGTTGAAAACATTATGTCTGGTATGCTAGCAGTAAGGTAGAGAAAAAAATCCAATTATACTCCTATACTTGGTTCCATCGAAAAGTTTCCCTTTCTCTTCCTTGTGTAGAGACATAGCTGAACCCATTGGAGTCCTCATATAGGTTGCATTCACCGTTCCGAATTTCTTAATCAAATCCTTGGTGAACTTCGTCTGAGAGATGAAAATTCCATCTTCAGATTGTTTCACCTGAAGTCCTAAGAAATACTTCCGCTCACCCATACTGCACATTTCAAACTTCCCTTGCATAAGTTTAGAAAATTTCTTTCAAAGGTTGGCATCCATAGAGCCAAAAATAATGTCGTCGACATAGGTTTGCACTAGCAAAATCTTGTCCATTACTTCCCTAAGAAATAATGTCTTATCTATCTTTCAACTTGTAAACTTGTTCTCAAGAAGAAAGTTAGATAGAGTTTCATACCAAGCTCGTAGAGCTTGTTTTAAACCGTACAATGTTTTAAATAATAAGTAAACATGATTAGGATCGTTAGGATCAACAAAATCTAGGGGTTGTTCCACGTATACTTCCTCCTTTATATCCCCATTGGAGAAGGACGACTTCACGTCCATTTGATAGACAGTAGAGCCCATAAAGGTAGCATATGCTAGGAACAATTTGATTGCTTTGAGTCTTGCCATTGGAGCATAGGTCTAATCAAAATCAACCCCTTCTTCTTGTTTGTATCCTTTAGCTACGAATTTGGCTTTATTTTTGATGATGGTTCCATCTTCATCCATATTGTTCCGGTAGACCCACTTTGTTCCAATCACATTCTTACCTTTGGGTCTAGCTACGAGCTTCCAAACTTGGTAGCGTTTGAACTGATTTAGTTCTTCTTCAATTGCAACTATCCATGATGCGTCATTGTTTACTTCTTCTAATTTCTTTGGTTCAACCTGCGAGAGGAAACTCAAATACAAATTCTCATTCGTAGTACCTCTTCGAGTTCTTACACCAACATGAGGGTCTCCTATAATTTGAATTAACATGGTGATCCCTCAAGTGTCTAAGCTCTGGAGTCATTATATCGGGAGCTTCCACTACTTCTGGAGTCTCTTCTTCCACTTGGATAACTTATTCATCTTGGTGATCGTCTTCTCCAATTGAGACTAGAGGAGTGATCTTGATGAACTTTCGAGCACTTTCTTCAACTGTCTCATCCAAGCTTAATTCTTTCAGCTTTGAACATGTGTCTCCAACAAAAATAATGGAAGAGCTGCTATGTAGCAAGCTCGTCTCATCAAATACAACATTAATCGAATCTTATACCACAAGAGTTTTCTTATTAAAGATCATGTAAGCCTTACTATGACCACTATAACCTAAGAAAATACCTTCAAAATATTTTTCTCCAAACTTGGTATGATGATATTTTCCATTATTAAGTACACAATATTTGAAACCAAAGATCCTGAAGTATGATACAGTTGGTCTCCTGCCTTTCAGTAGCTCATAAGGAGTCTTATGATGATTCTTATTGATCAACGCTGTATTTTGCACGTGACAAGCTGTATTGACGGGCTCAGCCCAGAAGTACTCTAGTAGAGAGGAGTCATTCATCATTGTAGTACATGCTTCAATGAGTGTTCTGTTCCTTCTCTTTGCAACTCCATTTTGTTGTGGAGTGCACGGGGAGGAAAACTGATGAAAGATACCTAGAATTCCACAGAATTCAGTCATGGAACCAGATTCGAATTCTGTTCCGTGGTCACTTCTGATTCTGACCACTGAGCAGTTTAATTTGTTCTTAATTTGCCTAACAAAGTTAGTGAACACATCAAAGGTATCTAACTTTCATTTCAGAAAGAACAATCTGAATCTGGAATTTTCATATCTCAGACGAAGTTCACAAAGGATGAATCAAAATCAAACTCATTTGTTGGGAAGATGACCTTCTTAAATGATGTTTGATATAAAGGATCCTCTCCTTCTCTTTGGCAAAAGCTTTCTTAGCAGCCTTATTTCTTATTTGAGATTTATTCCTCCTAGAAGATTTACTAGGAGCATCTCTATGGCCTAAGCGAGCTCCTTTTGCCTGAGCAGAGAATTCAGCAATAAATGGAAGGACTGTCTTGGGCTTGGAGAAACTTTCAACGAGTTTCTTTTCAGCGGCAAGTTGTTCTTCCAGCTTCTCAATGATTTTCTCTTTCATGTTTAGGTACTCAAGAGCTTTGTTGTATTTTTTGATTGCGACATCAAATTCCTTTCTGATTGAGTCCATCCTTGCGGCTTACTCCCTCAGAGTGCTCTCCTCAGCCTTAAGGGATTTTATTTCCTTGGCCTGAGTTTTAACAACTTTTCTACATCGGTCATAGACCTTGATTTGCTCTTTATATTGACCCATGAGTTCTGATTCATCATCAGAGGAACAGTCCTTGTGCGAATAGACAAGAAGAAACGGGAAATTGGAATTACAAAAATTAAATTATCCAAAAAAGATGCATATTATAAAGGTATAACCTCCCTTTTATAGAATGGAGGAGATGACTCAGATTACAAATAAGCAACACGGGACTAAATAATTAAAAATATATGCGTCTTTATAAATAAACAAACCGAACAAGTCGCGTGGTTAGACAAGCTGACTAACCGTTCGACAACCAGTAGAAGGAGAGAACAAGCCTCCACATCATACCGCTAGTCTCCAAGTCACCTGAGACAAACCACCAGACCGTTGGGATACCAAACAAGAACAGCCCGACAAACAAGCCACTGAGATAAACCGCCAGTCCGCCCAGCCTTCGAAAAGCAACAGACCGCTCGACCTCCATACTACAACACTCCCCCTCATGCTGGAGCAGATATATCAATCATGCCCAACTTGTCGCAAATGTGAAAAAGGAAGCGGACACCGTCTTGGTGAAGATATCTGCCAACTCGTTGTCGGAAGTGGCGAACAGAGTACAAATCTGCAAGGATTTTGGAGATGTATATCGCGGCCTTGTTATCACAGAACATAGGAAGCGGATAGTTGTAGACCTCTCTTAAGTCAAGCACGAGATCTCGTAACCATTTCAACTCAGATGTGGTTGATTCCATACTACGATATTCCGCTTTTGCGCTAGATCTGGAGACCACAGACTGTTTCTTGCTCTTCTAACCCATAAGATTTCCTCCAACAAATGTGCAGAAACCTGATGTTGACTTGTGGTCACCTTTATCATCAGCATAGCTCGAATCTGAGTACGCTTCAACCCTCAAGTGACCATTCTTCTAAAAAAGCAATCCTTTCCCTGGTGCTATTTTGACATACTCCAATATCCTCACTACAGACTGTAGATAGCACTCCGTAGGAGCTTGCATGAATTGACTAACCTTACTTATAGCATAGGAGATGTCGGGTCTAGTCACCGAATGATAAATGAGTTTTCCCACTAGTCGCCGGTTGATAAGTTGTAAATATACCTATTTTCATGTTAATTATTTAAGTAGTTTTCATTTTCTTTTGTTGTTTTAGGTTCAATTTCTTTAATAAAATGCTCCTTTTATTGTATATATTTTGCTAACTTAGTTTATTTTATTTTTCAGAAATTCTCAGAATTTTTGCCCGAAAAATCATGTGTCACGCCCGTGTCTGTTGGTCACGCCCGTGACAATGGCGTGATACGTCAAAACCGTGGAAATCAGCAATTTTTGGATGAAATTGAGGGACACGCCTGGCCATACGCCCGTGACGATTGACACGCCCCATGTTCTAGGACCATGCCAGCCAGGTCGAAGTTTTACGCCCGACGTTCTTCGAGCCAACAGGAACAGTCCGTGTTCAATGATTCGATACGCCTGTGTTATTTCGGTCGACGATCATGGCTTCAGCTCGATGATTTTTCGCTCAACGTTCATCGACCCAATAGGGACACGCCCGTGTCTGATGAGTGCCACACCCGTATCAGCCCGACATGCCGCGTGCCGAAGCCCGTGACCATCTCTAGACATTCTTCACTCGACGATCGTCGACTCAACCAACATGCCCGTGGCAAGATGCCCCATGTCATGACTCCTCCACCTGGCCCGACAAACCACTGCCGGCAACTTTCGATGCAAACGACGCCCAGTTCAACCTCCCGGTCACGCCCATGTACTTTGGGTCACACCCGTGAGTAGGGGCGTGACTGCCACGTGGAGCTCCCGAAGTCAACAATGTCGTCAAATCGCCGAATTCTGATGATAAATAAAGCCGACATGCACGGCGTCACGCCCGTGACTGGGGGCGTGACTGCCGCATTTTCAGCCGCAATGTCAAATCACCGTAGGCCACCGAATTCTGCGGATAAATAGTGCTGACACGCCCCCCTGTAACGCCCCTGTTTTTTTCGGCATTATTTACTCCTCTTGTTGACGTCATAATGATGTAAGGGCGTTACTTTAGCGTGCAGTTGTTGGCGCATCGCCGATAGTGCATTTTCGCGTCTTTTTGATTCAGTCAGCTGAATTCGTGAATCTTTGGAGGAAACAAAAAACTTCACATTTGGAAAACTTAATTGTTTGATTTTAATTTTTTTTATTCTCTGGGTGATGTCTGGGTTCGACTATCGTCGAGCGGAGCTCGATGATCGCTTTTCCTTTCTGGTTGCTGTCTGGGTTCGACGATTGCTTTTCCTTTCTGGTCGCTCTCTGGGTTCGACGATCGTCGAGCGGAGCTCAACAATTGCTTTTCCTTTCTGTTCGCTATCTGGGTTCGACGATCGTCGAGCTGAGCGGTCTGGTGTCGACACGGTTGGGTTGATACCGCTGAGCCATCGGGTGTCGACATAGTTGTGTCGACACCGCCGTGCCGTCGGATGTCGACACAGTTGTGTTGACACCGCCGTGCCGTCGGGTGTCGACACGGTTGTGTCGACACTGCCGTGCCGTCGGGTGTCGACACGGTTGTGTCGACACCGCCGTGCCGTCGGGTGTCGACACGGTTGTGTCGACACCGCCGTGCCGTCGGGTGTCGACACGGTTGTGTCGACACCGCTGTGTCGTCGGGTGTCGACACGGTTGTGTCGACACCGCTGTGCCGTCGGGCGTCGACACGGTTGTGTCGACACTGCTGTGTTGTCGGGTGTCGACACAGCTGTGTTGTCACTACCGTCGGGTGTCGACACTGTCGTCGGGTGTCGACACTACCGTTGAGTGTCGACACTGCCGTCGGGTGTCGACACAGTTGTGTCGACACTATCGGGCCGCTTTTGTTGAACCCGATCTTTTCTGATGTTGAGTATTTATACTTTCTGCTTCTTCTTAATCTTTAAGCCGACCTAGAGTTTCTCCTGCCTTCCGTACTAGAGCGGCATGAGAGGAGTAGGTTGTCCGTCCGTGCTTCTTCCAGTGACCACCGACGGAGCTCCGGTGCTCGGAATTTCCAACCGATCGTAGATCTAGAAAGCTCGCGTCGGGAGTTGCGCCCTCGTGGTAATTTCTTCCCCGTTTCTCGAGATTTTGTTGTCAGGGTTTTCATCCCTAACCGTTATTTCGGACATTTTCGTCCGGATTTTGGCTCATATCGCGACGTGTGGACATTTGGAGAGTTTTTCCGGTAAATCGAGGCAAGTGGTGTTCTTGATTCTAAATTTTTGGCCTTTTTCTACACTTGTTTTAGTTTAATATGTTTAGATTGTTGAGATACATGTCCTGAAATCCTAACTCCCCCCTGCTATTCCTGGAGTTGTGACTTGATGTCCCTAAAGCCTTAACCCCAAAAATCTAGTCCATTGAATTGGTAAACAAATTGGTTGTCGTGATGTTATAACCATCGAGTCATCTTGTTTGTTTTTCTTATTAAACTTCACTTGCTGTACCTGGAAATGCTCTTATGCAGTCCACTTGGTTGGTTATACCTTGAGTTTATGATGAATAAAAAACAAATGAACCCTGCATGTATTATTATGTAACTATCGCGACGTGTGGAGATTTGGAGAGTTTTTCCGGTAAATCGAGGCTAGTTTTACTGTTGCTTAATTTTACTCTGCTGACCATTTTGTTGCAGTCACTTTTCATTCTCCTTCACTTTGAGGTTTGTGTAGTCTGCTTTTACTCTTGCATAACTTTTGTCTTGCTTCTGAGGTGTTCTTCTTTTGAATGCCTCAGGATCAGAGCTGTAGCAGGTTTAGATGACAGTGTTGGGATTCTGGTGTTGCTGATGTCCGCGGCCGTTAGATTCCACCTCTGAGCTTGAGGTAGTTGTCTTTGTTTAGACTTGTTAGATTTTACTATGGGTTCGTGTCAGTTGTTGACGCCCATAGACTTTGACTTTTCTGTGAAGGACTACTTGTTGCTGTTACTGCTGTTACTTTTTACCTGATTGTTCTTGCTCTCTGGGAAGGATTTATGTTAGGATGCATTTAGTTATTTTAAATTATACAAAACTGCATTCTGGAATATTGGCATGATATGACTTTAACTACTAAATCTACTAATTTTAAGCATACAAAAGATTTCTATATATCACTAGTAAATGTAGAAGTCACATCATCATTTTATGACACTGGACCCTCACTCCTACGTAGGATAACAAATGAGCTAACTCATTATTTTTCCGCAGCGTAAAATATATGAATTTTCTCACCTATGGACTATTAGTCCACTCGACCGAGGGACGGGGTCATCAACTCTATTAATTTTTACGCATTGTTTTTTTAACTAAAAGTTATAAATCTTTTGCTTGAAGTAAATGTGAGGACGGGATGCCTGAGCGTCTGCAGTTCTCCCCTGCATGGCGTGGCATCACGGCGCGTAGTTTCTCTACTCTGGCATATTTCTGAATACGGAGAAAATACGGGTCGTGACAGTTGGTATCAGAGGGATGTTTTGCAAGAGGGTTGGTTGGTTTGACAAGCCAGTCGAACAACTTCCCCTTAAGCAAAACTCTAATCGTATCATTACATTGCATACACACACCAATATGTCATCAGTATGTTTTGATGGAAGCACGAACACTACACCTATAGCATGATAAGAAGTATACGGGGCATATTATGTAGTATGGGATGCATAATATATGTTTGTATATGGATCCACCATAGGTGGCAACATGTGACGGTTATGTAGTATGAGATGCATAACCATCATCACATGGATGCCCATTAGCGCGTTTTATTTTCTTCGTTGCTTATAATATTATGCAGTATGGGATGCATAACATTGTATGTGTACGCCGCTCATAGCATGCACTAAGGTCTTTTTTTAGTATGCATAGCACTACATACATAACATATCATTGCATAAGCACACATGCCAAGTTAAAGATCTGGATGATGACATATGTACACCCATGATTTGAGATAAAATTTATACATTCATGCATTCATATTATAGACACAAGTTAGAAGCATAACATCATTTTGTGATTTCCCAGAGCAAGGTAACAGCAAGAGCAAGTATCAGTTCTTTTCCGATCTGATCTGAGTTTGTTCGTTCCTGATCTAATCTGTGTCAGAGTATTCAAGTTTTCCAGCTTCAGTGTCTTAAGCTAGGTCCCTGATAAGTTTTTGTTCGTACCGGTTAAATATGAACCCGAAACAGTCTGTTTAGGGAATATTTTCACAGTTTGTGATGTCTTAGGCGAAGTCTGACTAGTTATCTGTTTGTTCTATAGAATGCCTCCTAAGCGCGTTGCGATGAGGTCGACTCCCCAGTCAGAGGGTGAGTCTTCTAGTGCCAGAGTGAAGCAGTGATCGAAGCACTGAGGCAAAGTAATGAGACCTTGGCAAGGTAGATGGTGGACATGCAGTCCCAGATGCAATCGTTGTTGGCTGTCATCGTCGGGTAGCAGACCAGAGCGCAGGGCCCTGCTATGGACAAGCTGTTCCTACTCCCCCTGCTGCTCTAGTTCCCTAGTCGCGCTGCCGCCTGAGATGAATTTCATTTCTCACTTCCAGCGATTAGGACGTCCTTCATATGACGGTAGGGCAGACTTCATGGCATTGGATGACTGGATTATTGCCATGGAAGAAATGTTTTCCTACTCTGGCGTTTCTCCCGATCAAAAGGTGATGATTATGGCATATCATCTCAAGGTTCTTGCGAAGAGTTGGTGGATCAGAGAAAAAGAGAACCTTTCTGATGCGTGCTCGTGGGAATTGTTCAAGAGTATGTTACTGAAGAAGTTCCTACCATCGGTCGAGCGAGACCGCCTAATAAATAACTTCTTACACCTGAAGCCGAGGCAAGTTAGTATTGGTGAGTACGAGGTTGAGTTTCCAGCAAGCTCAAGTCATTCTCGCCCCAGATCTGATTAGAATCTGAAAGGAAGGCAGAGTGAAGC